>CM019714.1:19951428-19975326 GCA_009760885.1 Achatina immaculata
ATGTGCAATACTTCTTTTACAGACTCCACCACCAAAGACTATGGCGATCCATGCCCCATTAGCCAGACTATGCTAGTTAACTGGGGGGGGGGGGGTAATTAACGGAGAGGTGGGACATGGTCTTGGTCAGCTATGATTCGCTAACCCTGACGCTAGCATATCAGCTATGGGTCCGACTGATCGCTGATTGCCTAATCGAACAGGATCTTCACCCCCATTGTAAAGGTAGGGACACTAAAGCACAAAGTTACAAAATTTCTACTTTTTTTTTTTTACTCATGCATACGATATTCACATATGTTGGTCACTTGATGAGAAGAAATGATCAGAGAATCCCAAAACAAGCTATCAAGTGGAACACAACAGGCCGAAGAAAAAGGGGCAGACCGCGTGAAACTCTGAAGAGGACATTATTAAGATTAACAGGCATAACATCCTTTGATGAGGTTGAAAGACTCGCAGAAGACAGGAAAAATTGGCGAACTGCTTTGTGAGCCCTATGTGACGTTTAACGGCACGGGAAGGATATAAGATATAAGATAAGATACGATATTCAACACACAGGAGGACGAACAAGAGGAAAGGAAGATGAAAAGCCAGACTGTATCTCGGAGAAAGACACGGTGTCATAAGGTATAAGGAAATGGGAAAATGTGACACTTAGAGTTTGGTGTGTTTCTCTAGTTGAACATTTCATGTATATTTATATTAAATATCTTTCATGAAAATATCTTTAATTTCTTACAATAAACTCTCTCTCTTCCCCCTCTCTCTCCCACTCTCTTAAAGTGCAGCCAACGCTTGAACAACATATGTCTTCCAAAACCTAGACTTGATCTTTACAAGAAAAGCTTTAGTTATTCTGCTGCTCATCTTTGGAATACCCTCCCATCCTATATAAAAAATATAAATTATACTCCTTCCTACAACTACAAGCTTTCCCAACATCTATTTGATGTCGACTACATGCCTCCATGAATTATAAAACTTAAAAGTTATCTTAAGCTGCTCTTACAGACACCGAATACAATTAATTGTTTTCTGAATAGTCCCGAAAATTTTGTTTAGTAGATAGTCATTTATAATGTATGTAGTTACTTCTGTACTGAGTGAATGGATAAGGGCGGAACGTAAATGTTATATTTTATTTTATGTCTCTCAGATTCAATGTTAGTTATGTTTGTTATATGAACAGCATATTTGTAGAATGTCTGGAATAGAGTAAAAGATATATGATAAAGGGCAGAATGTCAGACGGGCCTGCGTGCCCAATTCTTAACCCTTTTGAAATAAAGATCAATCAATCAATCAATCAATCTCTCTCTCCCACTCTCTCTCTCTCTCTCTTAAATCTTCTTCCACACCATCCCTTAAGTCTTCTTCCACTCTTTCTTAATTATTCTCCACACTCTTCACTCTCTCTCTCTCTCTCTTAAATCTTCTTCCACTCCTTATTAATGGTTCTCCTCTCTCTCTCTCTCTCTTAAATCTCCTTTCATTTTTTATTAATTGTTCTCCACTCTCTCTCTCTCTCTCTCTCTCTTAAATCTTCTTCCACTCTTCTCCACTCCCTCCCTCTCTCTCTCTGAAGTCTTCCTCCACCCTTTCTTAATTATTCTCCACACTCTTCACTCTCTCTCTCTCTGCCTCTCTCTCTCTCTCTTAAATTTTCTTCCACTCTTTATTAATTGTTCCCCACACTCTTCATTTCTCTCTCTTAAATCTTCTTCCACTCTTTCTTAATTGTTCTCCACTCTCTCTATGTCTCTTTTACCACCCGTCCACCTTCTTGCGGGCCAAAAACCTTGACTTGACAATCAAAAAACCCTGGACAACAGCGAACAAAACTAGACAGCACAAAACTGGACACAAACCCATAAACGAATCACCAGAAACACGCTGGATTAACGATCTACTTCTATGAGAGAGGATTACGGCTTAGATTCGGTAATAAAATACTGGAATATTCCAAGTTCCTCTAGTGCCTGCTGGCTAACAAATCGCTATTGTGTTGATGCTTGTGGGGCTCCCCCTCCCCCTAGAAGCCGGAAGTCAAACAATACAACCACCGGCTATGGTTTTATGCCAAAGTATCCCACCTGGCCAAGATTGTTGAAAAAAAAAAAAAAACAAGGGGCATCATTTACCTCTATTTCAGCCAGTTACTGTCCTTTGTTATCAATACAGTTTAGCTACAGCTGTATAAATACCTGGAAGGGAAAATGAAATAATAGCAATTCAAATATAAATTCCCTCATTAGATCCGTCCTTTACACGTGGCTGAACTTTGTATTACTCCGCGTTTTATTTAAAAAAAAAAAACGAGGTATTCCCAGAAAACTACTTTTTTTCGTTAAAAGTAATTGTCAGTTTAAGGAAGAAATTCTTGTGTAAATGTCCACCAGCTATTAGTTAAACTTTGCAAACATTCATATAGTTGGCACAGGAGTAGCGAAGTGCATAGTGTTGCCTCTCTCGTGGCATTAGTCCGGTGGAAGGATTCCGACCGGAAGCGTCCAGTTAGGCCAGCTGTGAAAATAGAGCGCCCTGCTTGCCTTGAGGGGGTGGTGGGGGGATAGAAAGGATAGCCAGAGGCAATGCTGTCCACGTCAGCTTCTCCTGCGCGGATGGGTGAAGGCAAATATTATCAATAACACCAAGTTCTCTGTCTGTGCCAATGGCTTTGTGCACATCCCCCAGATGGTGAGAAGAACTGAAAAGGGTCTCGTGGCTTTTTATCTACATCAGCGACAGCAGCTGCAAGAACTGCTAACAAGGGGGACGTTACTCTTTGCTGGTGTATTAACTCCCTTTTTCAAACTAGGGCGGGCCAAATCACGCTGCGTGCTTATACAAAATAGTTCCCAAAGCACTGCAACTAAAGGTTGTGTATTCCGTAATAGCAATGTTACCTCTAAGCAGTGCGGTAATAAAAAAAAGGTGGGATGAAAAGGTGGTGGAGGGGGAGGGGGAGAGGGGGAATCACACCGTTCACGACATTTTATATTTCGCATAAAAAGATAAAAAAATAAATACAATTTCTACTTTTATTTTTCATTTTCATGATGCTACTCTCAGATATAGTAGAACTACAGAAAAATAGATAGCGCTACATACATTTGTTTTACTGATTTCTTCTGGCTGTAGTTTTCTTTTTTCCTATGATAACTTTTTTTATTATTAAACTACGTAATTTTACGTTACAACGCACTTTTGCGCAAAAATTATTTTTATTGAGAATGTATTTGCACACGGGTTCAAAATTTCGCGCAATTACCGCAGAACCGCAGAGGACACACTGCGTAATAGTCCACTCAAGTACCCCACATACATCAAGAAACGCCCACATATAGTCACTTAAAACACATAGATGCAGTTATCCGAACGACATATCGATACACACGAGACAAGTGTACGTAAATACCACTAAGTGTAGACATTCAGTACGGAGATCTCACGAAAGTATCGCTGAATACATCGAGGGAATTGCGAGGGCATATACCATTTTCGAGATTGCAGGCCAAGAAAATGGACCCATTAGGGGCCCACTTTGCGAAATGAATGTTGGGTGGTCAAAAGAGTATTATTATCGTGAAGAAGGACGGGCCAGAAATGTGATGGTTATAGTGAGAAGTGGTACTTCCCAGAAGAAATTAGGATCTTGAATGAGGGAGAAGTATGAAGGTAGATGGCGGAGATTACGAGTGCATTAAAGACAGACAGATATATAGACAGATATATAGACAGATATATAGACAGATATATAGACAGATATATAGACAGATATATAGACAGATAGAGAGATAGATAGACAGATAGAGAGATATATAGACAGATATATAGACAGATAGAGAGATATATAGACAGATAGAGAGATATATAGACAGATAGAGAGATAGATAGACAGGCACACATACATGCAGACAGACAGATAGATAGATAGATAGATAGATAGATAGATAGATAATAATAGATAGATAGATAGATAGATAGATAGACAGGCACACATACATGCAGATAGATAGATAGATAGATAGATAGATAGATAGATAGATAGATAGATAGATAGATAGATGGATGGATGGATGGATGGATGGATGGATGGATGGATGGATGGATGGATAGATAGATAGATAGATAGATAGATAGATAGATAGATAGATAGATAGATAGATAGATAGATAGATAGATAGATAGATAGATAGATAGATAGATAGATAGATAGATAGATAGATAAAGACGAAACTTCACAACTAACGAAATAAATAAGATCAACAGACAGAGAAAAGAAAGAAAGAAAGATTTTTTTTTAAATGTGAAGAATTTGGTATGCCGACCACTTTATTAATCTAGCGTCTTCGCAAGTTTAGTTTGTATGACTTCTTTAATGTTTACCTTTTTCACTACTACAATGGCTCCGACTGAATCAACGCTTACGGGTTCTCCGTTTAGAGGTAGCTGTCATAGCTCTCCGGCTGACAAGCATCCTCAGTGATGCTATGGAGAATATGGCCAGTACTGAGATCATCTATGAAAGATTAAGATCAGATTTCTTGTGGGGGATTTGTCCTTCTGTTCCTGCTGCCCACATTGCCGATGTGGAGTCGTGAAGGTTTTACATTATGTCAAGTATAGTTTTAAAATTTAGACTAATTTTCAGTTTAAACTTGTCTTGTGTTATCTCCCTGTAACTGGGAGCTGGTGTTCTTTGCAGCCGATGCTGTGAAGGTGTTGAGGTACAGCATCGTATCGGCGAGGGAGAGGGTTATGGCAGCTATTTTTTTTCAGTCCCGGAGTACAGCTAAAAGCAGGGGAGTGTCCAATGCTTCTTTGGCAGATTCCACCACCATGGGGACTATGGCGATCCTGGCACGTTTAGCCAGGCTAGGCCTGTTAATGGGGAGGGGGGGGTACCAAAGGAGAGATGGGGTAGGGTCTTGGCCAGCTATGGTTCGCTAACCCTGACGCTAGCATAACAGCTATCAGTCGCTGATTGCCTAATCGGACAGGGTCTTTACCCGCTTTTAGTTTAGATTATAAACTTTAGAGAACAGAAGCGTGGTACAACAGAAATAAGAGAAAGGAGATGACTGGCCATGAGTGAAGGCCTCGTGGAGATTGGAGAAGTTACGAAAGTGGAGAAATAAAGGGAGATAATTAAAAGTAAGCAGAGAAGGAAGAAAAGTGGACAATGAAAGTTAGGAAAGAGGAAAATCGAAGGAAACGAAATCTAAAGCCCTCTCAAACATATACACATATACGGACATTATATATATATATATATATATATATATATATATATGCTGTCTCAGACCTATATTTAAGTACACGTTTCATATGTTCAAATGAAAGAGTCATAAAACTAATTTTCATGAACGGGAAACTTATTTATTCTATGAATAATCATGATTTCTCTACAGTTCTCTCATATTTCAATCACGAGTTCCTTCTACTTAGGAATCATCCACTCTGTCTGGGCAACATTCATTCTGTATACACTTCTATCTAGTCATGATCCACTCTGACTGGGCAACAATCATTCTGTATATACTTCTATCTAGTCATGATCCACTCTGACTGGGCAACAATCATTCTGTATATACTTCTATCTAGTCTAGTCATGATCCACTCTGACTGGGCAACAATCATTCTGTATATACTTCTATCTAGTCTAGTCATGATCCACTTTGACTGGGCAACAATCATTCTGTATATACTTCTATCTAGTCATGATCCACTCTGATTGAGCAATAATCATTCTGTATATACTTCTATCTAGTCATGATCCACTCTGATTGAGCAACAATCATTCTAGTATCAATGCTGCCTAGCAACGATTGCCTGATAAAAAAATTCAACATTTGTTCTGATCCCTAGTCAACAAATTCGACATTTGTTCTCGTCCGTAGTCAACAAATTCAAGATTTGTTCTGGTCCGTAGTCAACAAATTCAACATTTGTTCTGGTCCTTAGTCAACAAATTCAACATTTGTTCTGGTCCTTAGTCAACAAATTCAACATTTGTTCTGGTCCGAAGTCAACAAATTCAACATTTGTTCTCGTCCCTGGTCAGAAAATTCAACATTTGTTGTCGCCGTTAGTCAACAAATTCAACATTTGTTATAGTCCCTAGTCAATAAATTCAACATTTGTTCTGGTATCTGGTCAACAAATTCAGTATTTGTTATAGTTCCTACTCAACGAATTCAACATTTCTTCTGGTCCCTAGTCAATAAATTCAACATTTGTTCTGATCTCTGGTCAACGAACTGAACATTTCTTCTGGTCCCTAGTCAACAAATTCTATATTTGTTCTATATATATTCCACACGTTTTTTTTTTTCAACTTGATTTTTACTCCAGCACTTCCTGTCCGAGGTCAGTATAGCATGACGCCCCGCAGACAGCAAAGACCAAACAGGGAACGAACAATAACTACAGCGACTCTGTCAGCTTACACCAGCCTCCGAAACCGCACCATCACAACAGCAAACTCATCTTTCGATCATTTCAGACTCTTCTATCTGTAGCAGATACCACCCAAACCTAATTTTATACCTAAAAGATAAACATAAAGAAAACAAAACCGCCCTGTTAAAATTACATCCAAAATTTTGTACCAAAAAAAAATGTATATATATATAAAAACTAAACATTTTGAGGAGTCATAGCACAGATTTCAATTAAATAATACCAGGTTTATTGATTTATGTTATACATAGTTTTCTTGCGATTTAATTTGTATGGCAGACTGCAATGGCCAGAATTACGAAATTACAGGGAGATAAAAACACACACAGAAACACAAAGACCGAAGGAAAATGGTGAGATATTGATCGTGTAAAATGTCTGGTAATAAGGAAGACGCCTGCACAAGTCATGCTTGTGGGTAAATCTTTACTCTGGGAAACTGTTTAGGGAGAAGAGATTGTTAAACGGTTGCGTGGAGAACATTTATCTACATTGATTTTTCAGCGGGTTTTTTTTTTTTGGTCTTTTGTCTTTTGTTTGTTTCGGGTTGTTTTAGACTGTCCAGTAGGTGGCGTACATGTGTTGGTAAAACAAACAAACAAACAAACAAATAAACAAACAAACAAACAAAAAACACCTGGGTTTTTTTATGATGAAGTGGAGATGATGATGTTAAAACTGAAGTTTCTGCGGGTGTCATTGAGTTTTTTTTTATTCTTGTGCTTATTTTGATGGTTTGTAAGTTGTCGCTGGTAAGATATCTTAAATCGGGGTAACATCGAAGAAGGCTGAGGCATTGAGTGTTCATAAAGTTATCGCGGATGTAAAGAACAGACAAGATGGACGGTAAGTCAGGCGGGCAGGTGGGCACTAAGAACAAAGAAAATGGATGAGGGGCATGAAGAGACGTACAGGTGGACGGCAAGAACAGACGGACAGGTGGGTAGTAAGAACAGACGGACAGGTGGGTAGCAAGAACAGACGGACATGTGGGCGGCAAGAAGAGTTGGACAGGCGGGCGGCAAGAATAGACTGATAGGTGGACGGCAAGAACTGACGGACAGGTGGGCTGCAAGAACAGAAGGACAGGTGGACATCAGGAACAGAAGGTGGGCGTCAAAAACAGAAAGACAGGTGGGCGTCAAGAACAGAAGGACAGGTGGGCGGCAAGAACAGAAGGACAGGTGGGCATCAAGAACAGAAGGACAGGTGGGCGGCAGAAACAGGCTATCTGGCGTGCGACAAGAACAGACGGACAGTAAAGACAGGCGGACAAGTGGTGAGTAAGAACAGACAGTGGGCAGTAAGGATGGACAGACAGGCACACAGTTCAAAAACAGACAGACAGACAGATAGACACACGGACGGACGGACAGAGACAGACAGATAGACAGACAGACAGACAGGCAGACAGACAGACAGACAAACAGACAGACAGACAGACAGACAGATAGATAGATAGATAGATAGATAGATAGATAGATAGATAGATAGATAGATAGATAGATAGATAGATAGATAGACAGACAGACAGACAGACAGATAGATAGATAGATAGATAGATAGATAGATAGATAGATAGATAGAATGAATGAATGAATAATATTTATTTTTCAAGGGTAAAGAATTGGGCACGCAGGCCCGTCTTGCATTCTGCCCTTCATCACTCCATCTTTCATTCTTCCCACACACTTGATTTAGTACAAAAATACAAATTAAATTAGTAAAAACATATCAAAAGAGTGTGAGATAGGGATTAGGGGAAATGGCTAAAGAAATTACGTTGAAGTACTTTCCGGAAATGGAACTGTTATTTGTTGACAATGTTAGTGGCATGGGGTTAAAGTCTGCAGTCAAGGTCGTTGTCCCCATAATCGTGGCCGTAACATTTTGACCCTGATAAATAAATGCTTACCACGCGACGGAGACACGTAGAAAATTGTTGTATTTCAAGTTTCTAATTGAGAGATTTCAAGCCCTTTCAAACCATCTCCTTTTTCTTTACAAAAGGGCAGAATGTCAGACGGGTCTGCGTGCCCAATTCTTAACCCTTTTGAAATAAAGATCAGTCAATCAATTATTCTCCCTCTCTCTTCTTCTTCTCAGATTCTCACAATATATTTTTATCATTAAATTCTGCGCAGTTAGCGCAAAAATTCTTTTCGGTACCACATTCTCTCTCTACTCTAAGCCTCCCGCCCGCGGCCCCCCACCCCACCCCCTAGATTTTGTTCGGAACAAAGCTAGGCCCCCTGATAGGAACTTATTCCACCGGACAGGTTATCCCGGCTTAAGAGCCACTCTTGATTTTTCTTTACAAATAACATATCGGAGGAAGTGAGGATTTAGCTAGAGGTCCGGACGTAATGAAAACATTTTGTCTCTGAACACATTTTTATTGACTCATATATATACATACAGTGGTACCTCTGGGAACACCTGTAGTGACGAACAAATCGGCCCACGAACACAATTTCCGAACAGGTTTTGACTCGACCCGCGAACAATGCCTCGGCATAAGAACGCACAAACATGGCTTCGGCTCGCGAACAGCATCAGTTGTACTCAGGTTTGCGCGCTGTAAACATTGTTTGCCGTTGCGCTGTTCTTCATACATTTTTTTTGTTGTTGTTGCTTTTTGCATTAAATTAACCCTCATTATGGCTCCCAAGGAAGTGAAAAGTGTTAGTGACAGTGATGTCAAGAGTCTCTAGGAGTATTACAGTAGAAACGAAGAAGGAAATAATAACTAAACATAAGAATGCTGTTCGTGTTCCTGATCTCGCCGAGCAGTACGACATGGCTAAATCTACGATCTGTAGGATCTTAAAGAACAAAGACGCGCTAAAGACGGCTGATGTGGCTAAAGGGGTGGCTATGTCAACACAGAAGAACTTGTTGAGTTGCAACGTGAACAGATGAAAGTTTTGTAGGAGGAGCACTCAGGAGGAAGAGGTGGTACATGTTTCAATTGCTGAGATCAAAGAAATTTTTAGCAAGTGGAATGAAGTGCAGGTTTTCATTGAGGAGCATGACCCTAACAAAACTGTGACCAGCAAAGCCGTGGACATTTTAAATGACAATGTGATGTCCCATTTTCAAAAAAATTATTCCAACAAAGAAAAAGACAAATGTCTCTGGATCGTTATCTTGTGAAAACACCAGCCACCGAGCCAGCAATCGAACCACTTCCCAGGATACAAATAAGAGATAAAAAAAAAAACCACCAGAAATACCTACACAGTTGCCCGACGTTATTATGGAATGGGACTCTCCTTTGAAGGAGTAGTCTTCAGTCTTCCTCCTCCTCATCCTCATCTACATCTACCTGTGCCAGCAACTACCAGCTACAAAGGTAAAGTTATAATGTATATTTTATAGTATATATTTTTGCCACACATAAATCCATAAAAAGTAAAAACAAAAAAAATAATGTTTTGTTGGGACGGGCGAACGGATTAATTGCATTTGAATTAATTTCAATGGGAGAAATTATTTCGGTTCGCGAACGGAGTCAAAGAACGAATTAAGTTCGTGACCCGAGCTACCGCTATATATATATATATATATATAAAACGGTAACATTTAAAAGAAATTTAACGCACAGATGAATGTAGTTATTCTGTTAATTTCCCGTTGGAAGGATGTTGTTTTTGCCTGTTAGTTTACCTCTATTTCTGTTAGTTTACCTCTATTTCTGTTTTCCTTGACTGTGTGAAGCAAGGCGACATTATTGTGAGAAATGCACGTAGAATTAGATTTCACACAAGCAGCTCTTGTTATCATGTCTGCTGCAATACAAGGCCTCATCAAAACATTTATTTAGTACAAGAAGAAATAAACCTCTCTAGGTGTCACTATAGATCCCCTAGGAACAACTGTGTTGAGAACACACTTATCTTAAAATAGTCTTTATGAGACAGGGAACATGGTTCTGTCTGCTTAAAAACTCTGACATACTTCTGTAGCCCAGAAACCTGTAGCAATCAACACTAATTGTGATTGTTATTTTTGTAAAATGTAATGTCAGGTTGGTGGATGGATGGGGACATGGAGATTGCCGGCAGGGATGAGGAAAATATGGTGTGAAACCAATGAATCCAGGACGTGTCAAGCCTATGGGTCTTTACAACAGTGGCTATCAGAATGATGAAAACAAAACAGAGCCCGCAGACTATAGATGGCGAGGACTGGATATCGTTGAGGCATTCATCGGATTCCTCATCCCAAAGTCGGAGTGTCTTCGTGGAACTGTCTCAAAGCCGCCTGGCCAGACAGCGTTGCATGCTGGATCTCACGTGGAGAAGGGGCCACCAGAGGCAGGAAAACAAAGTTTTGGCCAGGCCAGCCACACTGTCTTCATGGCAGTCCGAGCAAGACCACAGTCTGCCCTAGCAAGGAAAGGTGCTGAAGTCGGAGGTACCCAACCAGAAGGCGCATCGCAAAAATCAGGGTACCACGCATCATGGCTAATGTGCGTACGAAGAAGTCACTAGAGTGCTTTCGCCAAAACAGTCCTTTTTCTTCTCCAGTGCACCTCGCCCTTCATCTCTACGTTAGATGAGAACTTTCCACTACCAAGATGTTGTTTCGGGGATCGAAATAGATGAAAGTCAATTGGGTGGGAGGCAAATCCGGCGAGATGAGGGGGTGGGAGGGGGTATGGAGAATGTGGCAACACTTCAAAATGCAGTCTTTTCAGGACAGCTTTCGTCGCGTGCACTGTATGCACATTTCTTCCTTGGACTATTGTGTGCAACATAGTCGCCATATTCGGCTTGTTATTTGGCGACGATGATGCCATCTGCTTCCTGACGTCACTGACCTTGGTGCTAGCAGTTGGTGCTACTAAGGGATTTCTATCTGCTCTTTCGAAAATTGTTTCGCATTTTTCTAACTTTTCTTTCATTCACCCTCATATATCCGGGGATCCGTGGGATCCGTTAGTAGAGTTCCGTTACCACTGAGAAGCCCATCATGGGGGAAAAGAATGCTATTTTACGTTTACTAACTGATGAAACCAGACAGTTTATAACCATCTCTACATCGGCCCATCGCGCCACGTTGAAGGGTTTTTTTTCCCTTCTGCCAGTACAAAAACCTGTAAGGGCCACAGAATGTCTGAAAGCAATTGTTAAAGCACCGTTTTAAAGAGATATACAACAACAGAAGCACATCTTTAACGTTCGGGGTGGAGCTAAGAAGCAGCTCTTCTGGAACCAAAAGCAGGAAAAAAAACAGGACAAGGATTTTATGATCATAGATAGTGGCGACTACGATAGCTGTATCAGTCCTCTTACACGGTTGTTGTCCTTGTTTGGGATCTATAATGAACATCTTCTTTGTCCGGTTTCATTTATTCAGACCTCTGGTCTAGAACTAGGCTGCTCCCTTGAAACCCATTGTCAGTAGGAGGACTTTCATGTTATTTTACTGGGGCCAAAACCATAAGCTAAAGGATATTACTTAACCGCTGATTTGCAAGAAAGCTTTTCTTTTTTTTTTCCTTAGTTACGTTAACAATAAAGCACTAAAGTTATGTTAACAATAAAGCACTAAAGTTATGTTAACAATAAAGCACTAAAGTTATGTTAACAATAAAGCACTAAAGTTACGTTAACAATAAAGCAGTAAAGTTATGTTAACAATAAAGCACTAAAGTTATGTTAACAATAAAGCACTAAAGTTATGTTAACAATAAAGCACTAAAGTTATGTTAACAATAAAGCACTAAAGTTACGTTAACAATAAAGCAGTAAAGTTACATTAACAACAAAGCACTATAGGTAGCACTAACTGATGATTCGCAAAGCTGGAACAACTGGCGATTTCGATACCACATTTTGAACTATTTCTGCCACACCAGCTCCAATCACCATCACCGCTGTAGCGTGTATTCGGTTCGGTCCACTGGCTGTCTAATGATCTTCATCTAAAACAGCAGAGGCCATATTTATTCAGAGTGACCTCCCCATGCTGATGGCCTCCTGCGCATGCGCCGTGACAAGACGGCAAACACGGACCTTAACTAGACATGACAGGATCGCGGAGTTTTGCCATCTGTCCCAGCGCCCACGTGGGTCCTGCCCTGCATAATGTTATCAGATCCTGCCCCGTCCCTTGCGTCCGGGACGCTTTCATTAGCGACAACTGCACTGTTTGTCTTTCATGCGTAGGAAGAGGGGCAATTTGTAACTTAGAGGGACCGAACAACAAAAAGGATTCCCAGATGCATGCCAAGACTGTCCTGCTTGGACGCAAGACAGATCCTGGGCTGTGGAGCTGAAATAACTCTTCAGGTCGTAGAGAGAGAAAACATAAACCTTCCGTTTGTGTAATAATAAACCCCCCCCCCCCCAGGGTGAATAATAAACCTGACTGTCTTATCTCTAAACTGTCATGGCTGAATTGAAATCAGTCAGTTCTTCATTGGAAGGTTTCGTTCAGAACAAGACGAGGCAGGTTATTTCGCTCGTTGTCTCAGAGAAGGCCGAAGGCGACTAGGCCCGGGCAGAACAAAGCTCTTCTCATTAAAACAGGGAGTATGCAATACTTATTTAACAGACTCCACCACCAAGAGGACTATCACGATCCCTGCCCCGTTAGCCAGGCTAGGTTTGTTACTGGGGGGGGGGGGGGTGGGGGGTTGCTAGCGGAGAGGTGGGACAGGGTCTTGGTCAGCTATGGTTCGCCAGCGCTGGCGCTAGCATTTTATAGCACAATCCAGTCTGACCAAAGAGAAGAGGGTACGTACCCACCCGAGGGCCCTGTAACTCTTAAGTTAACGTGACACCGAAACACAAACGCCAGAATCAGTTCACACCTGGCACCTGAGAACATAATGCATGTAAAGAGTTTTCCTTTTTGTTGGGATCTTCCCCTCACCCCTAATCTAGCCTCTGACAGCCCTACCCCTAATCTAACCCCTCACCTCACTGCTACGCTAGCCCTTCAATCATAAACTAGCCCCTAACCACCACCCCTAATCTGGCCTCTCACCCCTAATCTAGCCCTTCATCCCTATTCTAGCCTCTCACCCCCACCCCTTATCTAGCCCCTCACCCCTAATCTAGCCTCCCACCGCCACGCTTAATCTAGCCCCTAAGTCCCTCAGCCCCACCCATAATCTAGCCGTTCACCCTCAACCCCTAATCTAGCCCCTCAACCTCACCCCTAATCTAGCCTTTCACCCTCACCCCTAATATAGCTTTTCACCTCTAATCTAGCCCTTCACACCCCACCTCTAATCTAACCCCTCACCACCAACCCTAATATAGCCCCTCACCTCTAATCTAGCCCCTCACAGCCCAGCTCTAATCTAGCCCCTCACACCCCACCTCTAATCTAGCCCCTCAACCCCACCTCTAATCTAGCCCCTCACACCCCACCTATAATCTAGCCCCTCACACCCTAATATAGCCTTTCACCTATAATCTAGCCCCTCACACCCCACCTCTAATCTAGCCCCTCACCCCTTCTTCTTCTTCACTGTTCCAAGTTCCTGGTCATGCTACAGAAGAAGAAGATTGAGGACCACAGTCTTCCCCAGGTCCTCCCGGCCGCCATGGATTGAGGACCACAGTCTTCCCCAGGTCCTCTGACCGCCATGGATTGAGGACCACAGTCTTCCCCAGGTCCTCCCGGCCGCCATGGATTGAGGACCACAGTCTTCCCCAGGTCCTCCCGGCCGCCATGGATTGAGGACCACAGTCTTCCCCAGGTCCTCCCGGCCGCCATGGATTGAGGACCACAGTCTTCCCCAGGTCCTCCCGGCCGCCATGGATTGAGGACCACAGTCTTCCCCAGGTCCTCCCGGCCGCCATGGATTGAGGACAACAGTCTTCCACAGGTCCTTCCGGCAGCCCCCCCCCCTCCCACACAGCTTCTGAGCCAGGTCTGAGTCATGTGACCATGTCCGTCTGCGTAGCCTCACCCCCACATCCTCACACTTCACGGCTGAAAAGTGTGGTATCATAATTTATAATAAGAGAAACGAGGACTAGGTAAAACTGGTTCTACTAACAAAGGTAGACGGAGGGAGGAAAGAAGACAGAGGGAGGAAAGAAGACAGAGGGAGGAAAGTAGACAGAGGGAGGAAAGTAGACAGGAACGAGAGCAGCAGAAAGTAGGATGACCACGTATAAGTTCACTTACTTCTGTCTATCTTTTTTATAGGTAAAGAAAAAAAAAACCAAACCCGTTTTATGCCATTAAGGCAGTATCTGGACACGGTGTTAGGCCCGTATTTCCAAGACCTTCGGCACATGAGAGTGTGATATGGCTAGTATCACGCCTGGCGGTATTTATTTTATCAGATTTCTCTGGTACCTAATTTTAGAACATGGCTGGATTTCCCCCCTTCCCTGAAGGGGGGGGGCCTTTTTGGTGTGAGGGTACCAGAGACAAAAATCCCCATTGTTGGGACTTGAACCAGGTGCCATCAAGCGTCTAACCACTCAGCCATCCAGGACTATGTTGTTTACAATATGAAATAAACACAGCATAAATATCTAATTGTCTGTTACTCTCTCTCTCTCTCTCTCTCCTCCTCTCTGTCTTCTTTCCTTAACAGAATAAGCCCCATTCTTCTACGATGTTGCGCCTTTTTTTTAATCCATTATTTCTTTCCTATTTTTTTTCCTGCATATTTTTTTTTTTTTTTTACAATTCTAATACAATAGAATGTGAACTTTTCCTTGTATCTGCCCTCTCTATTTGGGAAAGAACTAAGCCTTCCTTGTTGACCTCTGCGGTCAAGGGCCCATAATTAGGGCGTGGTCAGTTCATTAGTAGCCGGTCTGACGAAATAACAATCTTTGTCCTGTCATCGCTTGGTAACCAGGGTCACTAGCCAGTGGTCAACTGGTTACGGTCATTAACGGGACTGACTCATAGGCTGGCTGGGCTAGCGAGGGGAGACAATATCAATTCATGGCCGAACCGAAAGCAAGAAGTAATAGAGAGATAAGTGAAGAGAAGAGGAGAAGATAGAAGATGGAGAAGTGATACAAACTGTGAGACAGAAAGTGTATAGAAACATGAAATAAAGACACGGGTGGCGGGGAGGGTGGAAGTAGGACAGTTAGATATAGCACATTGACAGGAGAGAAGTTATAGAGTTAAATATAGCACATTGACAGGAGAGAAGTTATTCAGAGTTAAATATAACACATCATTGACAGTAGAGCATTTATAGAGAGATATAGCATAATGACAGGAGAGAAGTTATAGAGTTAAATATAACACATCATTGACAGTAGAGCAGTTATAGATAGTTATAGCACAATGACAGGAGAAAAGTTATAGAGAGTTAGTTATAGCACATTGACAGGAGAGAAGCAAGGAAGGGGGAGGCGGGGGTGAGATGAGAAATAAGAGTGTTCAAAGAGAAAGAAATTAGTTCACAGAGAAAGTAACAAAGAAGTTCAAAGAGAGACAGAAACAAGACAGTTCAAAGAGATACAGAAACAAGAGAGATCAAAGAGAAACAGAAACAACAGAATTCAAAGAGACAGAAACGAGGCAGTTCAAAGTTAGACAGAAACAAGGCAGTCCAAAGAGAGACAGAACCAAGGCACTCCAAAGAGAGACAGAAACAATCTAGATGGCCTTGTAAATAATGATTATAGTTGTTATTATTATTATTAATGAATATGATTATGAAAAAATACTGTAAACAAAATAGTAACATCGAATAGCGACTGAGAAAAGTAGGTAGGAAAGGAAGAGAAAGGTATAAAACTTCCATGAAACTAGAACAAGGCGCGGACAAAAGTAAACAGTGGAAACAGTGAATAGAAAAAGACGAGACTCATTGACGCTGAGATATCTGTATTACAAAAGAAGGACACCAGAAAGTAGGATGGTCCAGTGATAACAAAGCGGTGACTGGACGTTGACTCGCGTAACCAAAATAGAAAAGACGAATAGAAAAGGCAGACACACTGAAAATCGAGGACACAATAAAACCTCCGACGTGAAACAGCAAGATAATGACTTAGGTAAATAACAATTGTATAGACGAAACTGATGGAGACAGACACGGATGACACGCGTTAGGACGCTATTGCACAAGGTTTTTAAATAAAGGAGTGACCAACTCGGCCAGCTGACCAATTAAATATTTAGAGGCGTGGCCTATTGGACAATTGACTTACGAGAGATAAGTCACGGGGCAGTTTAAATGACGGACAATCAGAACGCCGATGGGAACCATTAGATATCTGAAGGGTGGAGCCAGAATACTTATTGGTTAATCCGTCAAGCTGGACTTGAAGAAGTACGGAAGTAGAAGAGAGAAGAGACAGAGGATTGAGATCGTCAGAACACCGTCAGTCCGCCAAATAGAGACTGGCCAGAACTGCAAGAAGGATGGTCAGTGCACGTGGACAGTCAAGAGTGAAGAAAGAAGGTCCGACCAGAACAGCCGAGAAGCCGTCAGACGAGAGAAGTCCAGAGAAGAGGCAAGTAGACTTTGCTCGTTAGTACACTGCGATTGAGAGACGGCAGAGGAAGACAGTCAGAAGAAATCAGAAGACAGGCAAGAGATGAAAGAGAACGAGACGATAAAGAACCAGTGTTAGACAGAAGATGTGATTCATGTGATTACGAAGATTTGTTACTTTTGAAACCTTGAGTAAAATGATTTAATCGTGTAACAGACTGACCACGTGTTGCAGATCTGATATAATACTGACTTAGAAAATGTTCTCGTATCAAGTGTAGAATATTGTGAATTGAGAAATGCTACACGTAGAATATGATAGAGTTTGATATTGTGAACGAATGATTAAGTGATTCAATCCAAGTGATGTGGTCGACAATACATCTTGAACTTATTTGTCAAAATAAATTACTTCAGTGAACATTTCATCGGACCTGCTCTGGTCGAGCAAATATTGTAATGTTTGTGACACCTGTGATGCGTTTATCAAAGAGTATCTGTGTGATTCAATTCTATTTTATTGAGGAAAGACGCTGGCGATGGTTGGGACATGTGCTCCGAATGACTGACAACTCACTACCAAAAACAGCACTAAGATGGACACCACAGGGGAGCAGAAGTAAGGGTAGACCAAAAGAGACATGGAGAAGAACAACAGAAAGGATGTTGAGCAATAAGGGCTCACCTGGCAAGAGCAGAAAAAAAGGCGAAAGACAGGCATTTGTGGAAAACCCTTGCGGAAGCCCCATGTGCCCTGGGCACTTAAGGTTCAGAGAGAGAGAGAGAGATCTGTGTGATTCAATTCTATAATATGGAACTATTCAGAAATATGTGATTCACAAATATCAATGTTATAACAAGACATTCTAAAGAGAGACAGACACAAGGAACTCCAAAGAGAGATAGAAACAAGGCACCCCAAAGAGAGACAGAAACAAGGCAGTTCAAAGAGAGACAGAAACAAGGCACTCCAAAAGAGACAGAAACAAGGCAGTTCAAAGAGAGATAGAAACAAGACACTTTAAAGAGGGACAGAAACAAGGCACTCCAAAGAGAGATAGAAACAAGACACTTCAAAAAGAGAGACAAAAACAAGACCCTTCAAAGAGAGACAGAAACAAGGCACTCCAAAGAGAGACAGAAACAAAGAACTCCAAAGAGAGATAGAAACAAGACACTTCAAAAAGAGAGACAGAAATAAGGCACTCCAAAGAGAGACAGAAACAAGGCAGTTCAAAGAGAGACAGAAACAAGGCATTCCAAAGAGAGATAGAAACAAGACACTTCAAAAAGAGAGACAGAAACAAGGCAGTTCAAAGAGAGATAGAAACAAGACACTCCAAATAGAGATAGAAACAAGGAAGTTCAAAGAGAGAGAAGGGGAGAAACAAGAAAGTTCAAAGAGAGAGAAACATTACAGTTCATTTCCATGCATCTGCATGTCCCTTGTGGAACTTTGCCTCTCTAACAGCACTCCTGTAGGCCTTTCGGTGGTAAGCAAGATGCCCTGCTGCTGATGCATCCATTTGCAGATCATCAACGATGTCTTGCAGCCATCTTCACCTTGGTCTTCCTCTCTTTTTCTCATTAATGTACCCATCCAAGACGGCCTTCTCTAGATTATCATGACGTTTAATGAGTCCAAAATATTTAAGTTTTCTCTCTTTAATCCTCTTTACTAGCTAGTTTGGGTTTCTTTGCAGTTAAAGACATAAAAACAAGGTTATTAAAACAAACAGACACAAGAAAGCTCAGAGAGAGAGAGAGAGAGAGAGAGAGAGAGAGAGAGAGTAGCCAGCTCAAAAAGAAGGAAAAAGAAGAACATTCAAAGAAAAACAATCAAGAAAGATAACAGAAAAAAAAACCTCCAAGATTTTTAAGAACAAGAAATAGAAGCAGAAAGTGAGAGAGAAAGGAAGATAGAACCGAACTGATCAAGGAATTGAAGAGACAATGTTTAACAACGTCTAGATTCTGTTTCTAGAAACCAGAAGCAGAAACTTTTCTCAAAATTCCACAACTTCTGGCCCCCGTCTAGTCCATCTTCCACGTGAACGGGTACCGAAGTGGGTGATAAAAGACATCCAGGCACGTGTAAATGAGAGAGATGACAGCCCTCTATCGTCGGGCCGCATCGTAGTGGAAAATCATAACACACTTACCCGCCCTTACCCGCTTTAGTTCGCGTGTCCAAAAGTGGCTGCTTCCAAGTGCGCATGCCCGGAAGGAGATAAGTCCTCGGTTGCTTGTAGATGGACGATTTTGTTGGAAAGCTGTTGACCCTATGGGGAAAGGAAGGCAGGCAGATAAAGGAAGGACTTTGTTAGTGTATTTCTGATAGATATGAGGACAAACGCTGAGCTTGAAGGTCTGAAAGCAACTATAAGAGCTCACGATTCGTTTTGAATACAGCAATCACGGTTAATAGGTCAAGCAAAGATTGCATTTCAGAGAATGAAACATATTATCCAACACATCCTTATCAGTGAATGTTAGAAAACGAGTACTACAGTGCTATATTGAACCTATCTTGTTATATGGAAGTGAATCATGGACAATAGACAGGTCTGTACAAAAATAATTGGAAGCAGCAGAAATGTGGTTTATTAGAAGAATGTTGCGAATCCCCTGGACAGCAAAAATAACTAATGAAGAATGTATGAGAAGAGCTGGAGAGACAAAAAAATCTTGTCAAAAAGATAAGAGAGAGACAATGTACTTTCATAGGACATGCAATGAGAAGAGGGGGGCATTGAAAATATTATAACAACAGGAAAAATAGAGGAAACAAAAGCCACGGGAAGGGCGAGAGAAATGATACTGGACAGTCTGACGGGATTGTGTGAGAGGAGATCACCAACTGAGCTAATGGCCTGCATGAAGGATCAGGTACTCTGGAGAAGTATATAACAGCCAGCGCCAGTCGGGACGGCACTTGATGATGATGATGATGATGATGATGATGAATGGCGGTTTTTTTAAAGTAGATACTAAGATTAAGGTTAGAAACTTTTCCTTGGATTATGTTATGGATCAATCTACCTTCGTTTTCGTGCAGTATTGGAGAAGAAACCATACGGTGTGAAGAGTACTTAAAGGGGAATGGATTGTGCAGAGAGCGAGAAGAAGAGAGAGAGAAAAAGAGAGAGAAAGAGAGAGAGAAAGAAAGAGAGAGTCAAAGAGAGAGACAAAGAGAGAGAAAGAAAAGAAAGAAAGAGAGAGAGAGAGAGACAGAGAGAGAGGTCAAACACCAGTAAGACATGTCGCCTGAGTAATGTTCGTCTCGGATCAGAGCCCAAGGCCAGAATACTTTATTATTTGCTATCTACGTATGTGTATATATATCTCGAGAAATTGATGTATGGATGGGTTGGTAGGTAGGTAGACAGACAGACAAGTAGAAAGACCAGACAGATATACAAGCAGATAGACTAGACAGACAGAAAGACAAGCAGATAGACCAGACAGACAGACAGACCAGACAGACATATACAAGCGGACAGACCAGACAGGCAGACAATCAGACAGACCATACAAACCAGACCAGACAGACGGAAATACAAGCGGACAGACCAGGCAGACAGATAGACAAGGAGACAGACAGATAGACAGGCATATAGACAGACAGGCAAAATTACATACAGAAAACACAGTGTTTATGAAGATATAGCTTACTTTGACGTCCAGGGTGGTTTCAAAGAATCAAGTTTGCTTATCATCAAAAGACAAATCATATGTTAAAGAGTATTTTTAAAACGGTTTTACCAGAATCTCATACCGTGGTTAAACATGCTGTCTGATCTGTTTTACCAGAATCTCGTACCGTGGTTAAACATGCTGTCTGATCTGTTTTACCAGAAACTTATACCGTGGCTAAACATGCTGTCTGATCTGTTTTACCAGAAACTTATACCGTGTCTAAACATGCTGTCTGATCTATTTTACCAGAAACTTATACCGTGGCAAAATCTGCTCTCGACTGTTTTACCAGAATCTCGTACCGTGGTTAAACTGCTGTCTGATCTGTTTTACAGAATCTCATACCGTGGTTAAACATGCTGTCTGATCTGTTTTACCAGAATCTCATACCGTGGCTAAACATGCTGTCTGATCTGTTTTACCAGAATCTCATACCGTGGTTAAACATGCTGTCTGATCTGTTTTACCAGAATCTCATACCGTGGCTAAACATGCTGTCTGATCTGTTTTACCAGAATCTCATACCGTGGTTAAACATGCTGTCTGATCTGTTTTACCAGAATCTCATACCGTGGTTAAACATGCTGTCTGATCTGATAGTTAGCGACTCATATCTGACAAGCTAGTGTCAGGCTTTGGCGAACCATAGCTGACCAAGACCCTATCGGCACCTCCTCCTCATTGGTACCTCTAGTAACAGGCCTAAAGCGGCTAGCAGAGCGTGGATTGCCATAATGCCCCCCATAAGGGCGGAACCTGCTAAAGAAGTATTGCTCGCCCGCTGCTTTTTAGCTTCACCCGAGAGACTAAAGAAATAGTGGCTGAAATCCGCTCCCTATCCGACATGGTACTGTGCTTCAGAATCTTCAGTGCATCGGCTGCAAAGAACATCAAGCTCCCAGTTCCAAGAAGAAGAAGAAGAAGAAGAAGAAAGAAGATGACTACAGCTGCTAACGACTGTCCTAGAAGCTGTTTGTTTTCCGGGTTCATATTTCACTTTCTGTTTTCCTGGTGAATATTTCACTTTCTGTTTTCCTGGTGAATATTTCACTTTCTGTTTTCCTGGTGAATATTTCACTTTCTGTTTTCCTGGTGAATATTTCACTTTCTGTTTTCCTGGTGAATATTTCACTTTCTGTTTTCCTGGTGAATATTTCACTTTCTGTTTTCCTGGTGAATATTTCACTTTCTGTTTTCCGGGTTCATATTTCAAAGTCTGTTTTCGGAATTCATATTTTACTGTCAGGTCGTTAATTAACAAGTCAGTCCAACATTTAATCTTTATGTTGTTATTGTTCTTGTTTTAACGCAGAAAAAAAAACGTTAAACGATACTTCAGCCATCTTGTTGTTGTTGTTGTTCTTCTTCTTCTTCTTCTTCTTCTTCTTTTTCTTCTTCTTCTTCTTCGGCTTTCTCAGCCATAAAGGCTTATTGGTGCAGATAAAGTTCGCCTCCATTCCTCTCTATTCCTAATCTTCTCTCTCAAGTTGGTGACACCAATTTCTTTTATATCCCTTTTTATATTGTCTCTCCATCTCTGTCTTGGTCTACCCCTTGGTCTTGTTTCCCTCATCTCTTGTACATACATAATCTTAGTTTGTCTGTTCTCTTCCATTCTTTCTACATGTCCCAGCCAGCGTAGTCTGTTCAGTTTCAAGACATTTATAATTCGTTGGGATTTAAATACGCTGTTTAGTTCAGTGTTCTTTCTAGCTCTCCATTCTCCACTGTTGGCATCCTTTATGGGCCCAAAGATTCTTCTTAGGGTCTTGTTCTCAAAGATCTGCAATTGTTGTTCATATTTCTCTGTTGTACTTCACGTTTCTGGTAAACGAGACTTCATACAAAGGGAAAACTCGTAAATTCAAAATTGTATTCGTTATCAGGTCGTCTGGTCTTCTCTCTCTTCTCAGAGCATCTCTCGTTCAAGACGCGCCTCATGGTGCGCTTTGCCCAGGAGAGGGTCTTCGTACCAGCTCCTCTCAGAGAGGGCCTCCCTGCAAGCTTCTCTCAGAGAGGGTCTCCGACCTTGCCGGGTTTGGTCAGACAATAATTGTTTGAGGACATCG
The DNA here is from genome assembly GCA_009760885.1 of Achatina immaculata. Lineage (NCBI taxonomy): Eukaryota > Metazoa > Mollusca > Gastropoda > Stylommatophora > Achatinidae > Lissachatina > Lissachatina immaculata. Next base: position 19,974,112 of record CM019714.1, read on the forward strand.
AGGGGAGAGCACTGGGAGGTCATTAAGCTTTAATTAAGTTTGCCTGGCATTACCGTGACCCAGGTTAACTCGAATCGACTCTGTTTAAAGAGAAGTGAGAACTACTCCAGGCCTCAAGGAGGTCGTACCCCCCTGTGATGTAAGCGCACTTTTGTCCTACCCCTCCCTGTGATGTAAGCGCACTTTGTCAAACGGGCTGTCAAATGATGAAGTTATGGGCCCTGAAATCCAGGGGCGAGAATAAGAGAGAGAGAGAGGAGATGGGGTACAGTAACAAAGAAAGATGGCAGATTACAATCACGACGACAAACTGCTTTTTTTTTTTTTTACGCACTTCTGTTTTGAGACAATGCTTCCGAGTCACTGCCACCCTTCCACTCTGACTCAAACCATTATGCTTCCGAGTCACTGCCACCCTTCCACTCTGACTCAAACCATTATGCTTCCGAGCGTCCCACTCTACGAGACTTCCAATCTGACTAAGACCAAAAATGCTTCCGAGCGCCCCGCTCACCGAGACTTCCAATCTGACTAAGACCAAAATGCTTCCAAGCGCCCCACTTACCGAGACTTCCAATCTAAGACCAAAATGCTTCCGAGTGCCCCACTCACTGAGACTTCCAATCTGACTAAGACCAAAATGCTTCCAAGCGCCCCAGTTACCGAGACTTCCAATCTAAGACCAAAATGCTTCCGAGTGCCCCACTCTTACAAAGACCAAAATACTCCGAGCGCCCCACTCTCCGAGACTTCCAATCTGACAAAGACCAAAATACTCCCGAGCGCCCCACTCTCCGAGACTTCCAATCTGACAAAGACCAAAATACTTACGAGCGCCCCACTCTCTGAGATTTCCACTCGGACTAAAACGAAAAATACTTCCGAGCGCCCCACTCCTCCGAGACTTCCACTCTAAGACCAACATGCTTCCGAATCTACCACTCCGACACTTCCCCCACTCTGACTCGAACCAAAATGTTTCCCAGCCCCCTACTCCTACATTTCCACCCTGACTCCGTGCCACAGACATGACATCAGTGCTATTTGAAGACCTTCGATACAGGACTGGAGAAGGTCTTGTTCTGGAAGCTTCTTATTTTAGGTCGTTATGTAAAATGAGGTCTTTGTGTGCTTCTAATATTAGCTCACTGTCCTCCCCTTATGTATTAGGTAAATGCGCTACTAGTATTAGGTCACTGTGTTTCTAATGGTCCA